>OY740717.1:144148496-144172599 GCA_963513945.1 Hydrotaea diabolus
ACTTGTGTATAAATGCGTAAATAGGTTGTATGTGGCAGTCTAGGTGAAATATCAGTGTGGAGGAGCGGGTGAGGTACTCGTATAATCCTTTTCGAAAAGTGACGTTTGTAAGTCGTCAGCTGGACTTAAGCTGTACCCTTTGCTTTGGATTTTTGTTAAATGTACATGGGGTAACTCAATGCATTGTTGCAAAAAAATCCCTGAGTAATAAGGAGTCATGTGATTGTGGTGCCCTTGTTTAGGATTTGTTTCATGTACCATGTGTAAATCTTCCATTTATGATACGTGTATAATATTATGGATTTGGATGAGATAGGGATTCAAATGACGGACGGACGGAGAAATGTAAGTTCGCATGTGGGAGGTTTGCTTTACGATAAGAAACATGCGACCAGTGGAAGTGCGACCATGTTGTAGAGAACAAAAACTGGCAGTAGCCCTTGATTACAAGGTCTGATCGAAGACTTAAATTTGTAGTAGTTAGAAGTCCCCTACAACTGTTGTTCTGGACTAACTAGAAAGTTCGACCCCTCGGGATGTATAGTGGTGGCAAGTGGTTAAACCCAAATTGCGGAAATGAATTGGCCGCACATGTGCAGTTGTATTGCAACCGGATGCTGAGAGCCATAGATCTGCAGAGGCGTTAAATAGGCCTCGACTTATCACCATGAGGGAAGTTATGATTCAACAAAAATGAAGTATATATAAAAGTATTGTATACAGTTGAGTGTCAAACCTTCTCGTCAGAGACATGATGACCTACATATATGACAGCGCATAGAGAAAGGGAACTAAGGGTAAACAAATCAATTTTCATTTTTTTTTTTGGGGCAACATCTGAGCATCGAATGAGACCGATCCCATGCCCCAAAAGTGTTCCCTCCCAGAGAAATGCGCGTTTTATGAAAGTGAAGTCGACGATTCAAAGCGCAAATAGAAAGGGACCTAAGGGACCTGATGTGGACAACATCTGAGCATTGAATGAGACCGATCCCATGCCCCAAAAGTGTTCCCTCCCAGAGATATGCGCTTTTTATGAAAGTGAAGTCGACGATTCTAAGCGCAAATAGAAAGGGACCTAATCTTTAAAATGGCTCTCCTGAACAAAACTGGTTTTTAACCTTAGCTCCCTTTCTATTTTGCGCGTCACATATGTGAACAATAACTAAATTAGCCCTTAATGGGCAATCTTAAATTTGATTAGTTTTCTGATTTTGTGTTAAGTTTTAAATTTTGGGGTGTTCTGACATACAATATAGTAAAATTGTATGGCCAACATTTTTGTACGACATTTTTTGCCCGCCCTTTCCTTTTTGGGGTGTTTTTTACAATTTGTTAGAATAAAGCCAAAAATGTCGTTATACGATGGAGTTAGAGGGTAAATATGTTCTACAAAAATATTTGCTATACCATTATCTACAAAGTTGGTGAACATACCCTACACTTCAGGAGAACATATAAGTAGTTTAATATACCAAAATGCTGCAAGAACAGGCCAGTACTAAAGCAACATACTTCTTATATCCATATGTGACGCGCAAAATAGAAAGGGACCTAAGGGTAAAAACCAGTTTTGTTCAGAGCCATTTTAAAGATTTAAATACGCGTATCTTTGGTGTACTATCACTTTCATAAAACACGCATATCTCTAAGAGGGAACACTTTTGGGGCATGGGATCGGTCTCATTCGATGCTCAGATCTTGTCTACATCAAAAAACAAAAAAAGTGAAAATTGATTTTTTTACCCTTAGGTCCCTTTCTCTATGCGCTGCCACATATATATGCACATCAGAAATCACTTTCTTATAAACAATATTTGAAACGTTCTTATATCCGTTAGCTAAAGGGTGGTAAAATTTTAAGGGCCGATTAAGGGCCATCCACTGTTGCCATTTCTTGCTACCATTCTGAACATTGACGACGTTTGGAATGGTCAACAGACTTTAGTTCTTAAGTCAATTGCACCTTTTTTGCGTGTAAATGAATAATAAAAGCATAATGTTCATCAACAACAAGCGTGAGAGATGCAATTGTTGGGCACGACAACGAGTTGAGGGGGACGGTTCTTCAGCCACACTATCGCGAACAGCATCAATATTTTCTGCAGTACGAGCTGTACAAGCATGCACTGGTGTTTTTACATCTCCTACAGACCCGTTTTGCTCAATTTTTTGTACGATTTTTCCGATTGTACGCACATTTGGACGATTAATATGACCGAAAAAATCGTAAAGTGCACGATATGCATTTTGATATGAACGGCCATTTTCATAACGCGTTGGTTGCTTGTGTATCTTTCCATGATTCAAATTGAGTTAATCTGAAATTGAGAAATATCAAATGAAATGCAGAAAAAAATTTGACGTTTAGGTGTGGTTCACATTCAACATCGGCCCCTAAAATTTAACCACCCTTTATTAGAAAAATGCAATGGAATAAACCATATACATGACTTGACCTGGCACATCATATGTGACGCGCAAAATAGAAAGGGACCTAAGTTAAAAAACCAGTTTTGTTCAGGAGAGCCATTTTATAGATTAGGTCCCTTTCTATTTGCGCTTAGAATCGTCGACTTCACTTTCATAAAACGCGCATATCTCTGGGAGGGAACATTTTTGAGGCATGGGATCGGTCTCATTCGATGCTCAGATCTTGTCTACATCAAAAAACAAAAAAAAAGTGAAAATTGATTTTTTTACCCTTAGGTCCCTTTCTCTATGCGCTGCCACATATATATGCACATCAGAAATCACTTTCTTATAAACAATATTTGAAACGTTCTTATATCCGTTAGCTAAAGGGTGGTAAAATTTTAAGGGCCGATTAAGGGCCATCCACTGTTGCCATTTCTTGCTACCATTCTGAACATTGACGACGTTTGGAATGGTCAACAGGCTTTAGTTCTTAAGTCAATTGCACCTTTTTTGCGTGTAAATGAATAATAAAAGCATAATGTTCATCAACAACAAGCGTGAGAGATGCAATTGTTGGGCACGACAACGAGTTGAGGGGGACGGTTCTTCAGCCACACTATCGCGAACAGCATCAATATTTTCTGCAGTACGAGCTGTACAAGCATGCACTGGTGTTTTTACATCTCCTACAGACCCGTTTTGCTCAATTTTTTGTACGATTTTTCCGATTGTACGCACATTTGGACGATTAATATGACCGAAAAAATCGTAAAGTGCACGATATGCATTTTGATATGAACGGCCATTTTCATAACGCGTTGGTTGCTTGTGTATCTTTCCATGATTCAAATTGAGTTAATCTGAAATTGAGAAATATCAAATGAAATGCAGAAAAAAATTTGACGTTTAGGTGTGGTTCACATTCAACATCGGCCCCTAAAATTTAACCACCCTTTATTAGAAAAATGCAATGGAATAAACCATATACATGACTTGACCTGGCACATCATATGTGACGCGCAAAATAGAAAGGGACCTAAGTTAAAAAACCAGTTTTGTTCAGGAGAGCCATTTTATAGATTAGGTCCCTTTCTATTTGCGCTTAGAATCGTCGACTTCACTTTCATAAAACGCGCATATCTCTGGGAGGGAACATTTTTGAGGCATGGGATCGGTCTCATTCGATGCTCAGATGTTGTCCACATCAAAAAAAAATGTGAAAAGTTGATGAAAAGTTTTGTGCAGGAGAGCCATTTTAAAGATTAAATTGGTTGACTTCACTTTCATAAAACGCGCATATCTCTGGGAGAGAACACTTTTGGGGCATGGGATCGGTCTCATTCGATGCTCAGATGTTGTCTACATCAAAAAAAGAAAAAAAATGAAAATTGATTTTTTACCCTTAGGTCCCTTTCTCTATGCGCTGTCACATATAATCCTTTCACATTTTAATTAAAATCATCTTTTGAAAATATACTCCCATCTCTGACTAGTAATGGTGGCATCTTTCTGTTGCCGTAGATGGCGGCGAGGCACTGTGCAGATATCATCTTCCCGAGACACTGTGCGATTGTCATCGTTGTCGTCATTTGCATATCTGCCTGCGTTTTTTAACTTATAAATAATTCTGCTTCTCTGGTTTTAAGGTTATTATCGCCTGGCTGTCTTCGGTTTATTCATTTTTGAGTGGGCTTTGGTGTGGCACGGGCTGTGATTTTATTCTTTGTCTCTCGCTTCAGGTTGCTATTGCTGTGGCTTGTGTCATTTTGTATGCGCTTTCCAAGAGCAAAAATGTTGGAGAGTTTATTTATAAATTTCACTTGCAAATATAAACGATATTTTAAATATAGAATTAAGTGGAAAAGGATTTGCACGAGTGCCCAGTAGATTGTTGGGTGTGAGGAGGACGGTTATAGAGGGTTGTGGGGATAATATTTTGACAGAAATGAATCAAATGTGACAAATAAAAAGTTAATTGTTGGAGAAAAAGGAAAAAGAACGACTCTTAACGCAGAAGTGATATTTAATAAATCTGTTGAGTAAAGCCTAGTACACGCAGAGAAATGATATGGTTACTACGTGATCACGGCAACACTAATATGATTTCTACAATAAAAGCATGTTCGTCGCAACCATAGTATTGTTTTTTGAATTTCATTTTGACAACAGTATGATTGCGGCAATATTAATATTGTTGAAATGTAATGAAATGTTATATTGCCAAAATTAGAAATGAAAATATGGTTGTAGCAGCGATATAAACATGGTTTTAAATAACAAAAGTATTGTTGTTTAAAATTTTAATTTAAACAATAACGTGATTACGGCAATCATACTATGAACAAAACAAAATAGGTTTTATAGAGCATACATGTACTTAGTATATGTGTGTGCGTTTGATTTTTTTGATATACCAAAAAAAGGCATACACACGTTACAGTGAATGGTTGTTGTCCATTATAAGAATAAACAACAATTGAAATGTAATTCGAGGGATTTTTATTGTGTTTACATTGTTCGGTGAAATACTCGACTACCGACTGGTTCTCGTTTATTTAAAATCTGCCTGCACTTAAGTCCTTATATGTAGCCATTGATTATGGTTTAATCACATTCGTTACTTGATGTCTGCGGATGGTGAAGTAGCATTCACCCCTGTTGGCAACTAAAAGTATTTTGTTTTTTATGAAATATTCAATAAAAACATGGCCTCTAAGATGGCTATGAACTAATTGTAAAGCAATTTAAAATAACTTGCTTGTTAAAAATCTCTATTTTTTAAATAACAACACCCAATCCTAATAAATAATTTTGGGGATCATAGAATGGTTGATTGAATCATACTATGGTTGTACGGATAATAGCATGGTTGCGTGAGAATCATACTATGGTTGTATAAAAAAGATACTATGCTTGTGAGGATCATACTATTGTTGTGGAGATCATAGTATGGTTGAGTGTGAATCATACTATGGTTGTGGAGATCATAGTATGATTGCGAGTGAATCATACTATGGTTGTGAGGTTCATAATATGGTTGTGGAGATAATAGTATGGTTGAGCGTGATTCATACTATTGTTGTGAAGATCATAATATTATGATCCATTTACTCCAATAATAGTATGATCCTCTTCGAATATTGTCAACCCAACCATACTTTTTTCTGCGTGTACTCACCTCAAACGAAATTTTCCCCTGTAACAGTTGCAAGCTCCACCACCATTCCCGTTCAGGGGGCTAATCACCGCATTCGTTAACGACCAAATTTACTTCGAAACGCAATTAATATGGATCACGGCAATCGTTATCGAATTGCAACTACCCGAAGTTGAGTTCGATAGCACAACCGTCTTCGAAAAAAACCAAACACTACCATTTTTAATGACGCCAAACAAAACAACAGAGTAAAACAAAAGAAATGTAGGTTTTTTTCTATATTTTGTGATATAACGTAAAAATATTCGTCTTTTTTATTATTTTTAGGGACAAAGATAATAAAAAAAACGATTTCCAGACCAAATTCGAATATTTCTTCTAATTACGTTTACATTGCAATCCTCCTCCGAATCGGACGATGATGAGTAAAAAAAATAGCATTGGATCCATTTATAACTAATTACTTTCTATATTTTTATCAGATTTATTAAAATATTCACTTGCACCAAACCAACAATCGCTTGTTGTTTTGTTTTTCTGCTTTTCTCTGCTTGTCATCATACTCGTATGCTTGCCGCAAAGAGAATCAACAAAGAAAGATGTTTCATCGGCCTTTTAGGAAACTCAATTTGTGTTATCACAGTAGTGGTTTCGACAAAAATTACGTAAAAACACCATGAATTGTTATAAAATAATAAATTAACTACAATAAAATAATTAATCGTTACATTTTTGCATTGCAATAATGCGTAAAATGTTTCTTATTATCTATTTAATTTTTTAACAGTCCCACGTCGTGCTCGAATCAGCCAACGACACATCTTTTGAGTTGAAAGTCTTTGTTTTGCAGCATTGCAAAAAAAGTAGTATGCGATAAGACATTACGATCGAATGCCATGATCCAAACATTTAAACGTATCGAAATATTTTTCTATTCGAATTTGCATTCGTCGTCGAATGCCGTGATTAGCCCCCAGCTGAGTACCACTAAACGAAAATAGCTGAACGGAATTTACCAATGGCTTTTAGGTTGCGTTGAAGGCTTAAATGTAGATAGTTTAAATTCTGTTCAACTGAGGGAAGGTTCAAGTCGGGCGAATACACATGTAAAAACTGGATATTAATTATTTTTAACGCAATCCAAACATTTGACATATTAGAGAAACATGAATTATTAGGCTTTCTAACAATCCCACTTAACAAATTATTAAGGGTAATAGTTACAGCACAAAAGTAATGAATTCGCATTAAAATTCATTTTTATAAAATTTATATTAGGTTGGGCCGATTTGTAAGAAAATTTTTTATCAATATTATGCCATAGATTTTTCGATAGCTTTCGGCAGGACTAAAAAATGGTTTCACTACGACATATCAAAAAAATAATCTTTGACGCCCAAATTTCAATTTTTTGAGTTTTTCTCAAATTTTATTTTTAATGTTTTTTTAATTGGTAAGGTAATATATAAATATATATATATAAGGGTGTCCCAAGAAGAACGCAATTTTTAAATCTGGCAACATTCAAAGTGTCATTGTTTGACATTTGAACAATTGTTATTGTTTGTTAGTAGAAGGTACGAGGTTAGTAAAAATGGAGCGCTACACGAATGAACAACGCATTCTCATTGTGAAATTGTTTTACCAAAATGGTGAAAGTTTTGCGGCTACAGTTCGCAAATTGCGATCAATTTGGGGTCACAATAATGCTCCAAAAGAGTCAACTGTAAAGAGATTAATGGATAAATTTGCCGAAACTGGGTCTGGTAGTGATGTAAAGACAACAACAAGCCATCGACCAGGTCGATCGACCGAAAATGTCGCAGCTGTACGTGATGATGTCGCTCAAACTCCATCCACCTCAATTCGACACCGAGCTCAGCAAATTGGTGTCTCCAAATCCACTTTGCAACGAATTTTGACGAAAGATTTGCATCTTCATGCATACAAAATTCAATTGACTCAGGAACTGAAGCCAGCTGACCATGGACAGCGAAGGGAGTTCGTTAATTGGGTATTGGAGAGACAACATGAAAATGCTGATTTTGCCGATAAAATCATCTTCAGTGACGAGGCCCATTTTCATCTTGATGGCTTCGTCAATAGGCAGAATTGTCGCATTTGGGGTGCGGAAAATCCTCGAGTGATTCACGAGAAGCAAATGCATCCTCAACGTGTCACTGTGTGGTGTGGTTTTTGGGCTGGAGGAATCATTGGACCTTTTTTTTATGAAAATGAGGCAGGTCAAGCGCAAACAGTCAATGGTGTTTGGTATCGTGAAATGATAACCAGTTTTTTCTTGTCTAGAATTGAAGAAATGAATGTGGAGGGCATGTGGTTCCAACAAGACGGCGCCACATGTCATACAGCCAGAGAAACAATTCAATTGCTGCATCAGTCATTTAAAAATTGCGCTCTTCTTATATATATATATATATATATATATACAAACAATACAATATAACATATGAGTCATTAAAAATAGAAAAACGACTGAGAAAATCAAATCAGTCGTACTTCTATTCTCATAGCGCTCGTATTTTAAAAATAAAAGTTGAGAACAATTTAAATTTGGGCGCCACGAAAATGATATTTTTGATATGCCGTAGTAGAATTTTTTTGTCTCAAGCCAAAAGCTACTGAAAAATCGATGGCACATTGTCGATTGCCCAATCGACCCACCCTAATGAATATAATAATTTTTAAGGACAAGGCACCCCTCTAATATTATAGATGGAAATGTTCCTAACAGGTTTTGATGGTTAGTGACACTTTTGATACAGAAATAAGGAAATAATTGTGTTTTCATTGGTTGTATCCTATAGGATACACGGCGCATTTGAGGGTTAGTATTGTTTCTAAGAATTTTTGATTCCACTTCCATGATTACATACACTGTCCTCCTAAATACGGGCGTAGCAGGAACAAAGCAAAACTAACAAGTTCCAATTATATCAGATAAGTATGCAGATCGATAGACTCACTCCGCCTTTTTCATTGGCAAGTGAACGAACAGCGTGAAAGCGGCATACCATGCAAAACGCCGGGGCGGAGGAGAACGCGTATACAAAGTGACTAAATGACTATAAACTCATTTTCTGGTAACTCATTAAAACGGCAGCAACAAACAGCAAAACAACAACAACAATAAAACAATTTGTCCATTGTCTATTTTGCAACGCTGAATATAATAAACCTACATTACCAAGTAAGCGGCAATGGGGACCCGAGAGGGGGGGTGACAGCGAGAGAGCCAGAGTGGGCCGGCGAGTGTGGAATGTAGGTGAACGAATGCCCAGACATAGGGGGTAGAGTAATAAGTTCGTGTGTATGCATTTGTAGTGCATTTGAAATTGACCATTCAAATAAAATTATAATACGAGGGCGATTGAAAAATTTCCCAACAAAGATATTTATTTCTGGGTTTGTTTATGTGATCCATATTCGGGGTTTTTCTATAGGTCACCTACAGTGGATTGTAATATCGCTACCTAAAGTCGCAAAGGGTGTAAGTCCAAAATTTAAAATTTTACAAGAGAGACAAATAACTTAATTTTATTCTTCGACGATTTATTTTTCCAAAAGTTTTAATGCAATTATGTGTAGGTTATTCATGTTGTTGGTAATATTAAAAAAAAAATTGAAAAATATGCTTGGTAGTCTTTTTTGAGCATTTTTTTGGACTTTGAACTTTTGTCGCTTTTTAAATTATCGATGTGATTTGGACTTACCGCCTTTTCCTAAAGGAAATCAAGTTTTTTTTAATATAATTTATTTTATTTTTAATTATATTATATTGTTCATTACATTTTTAATTAGAAAGTATATATTTTGTAAGTAAAATTTTATTACTTTAATAATGTTATATTAATATTAACTCGAAAAAAAACAGTCTTACTTCTTTGCTGTAGAGTTCTTTAATAAAATATGTAATAAAAATATTATTCATGAGGAATATTATCATAAAAGTGATGGTGGTCTTTGGGCAATGTAGATTTCAAATATTGTAGGTCTTCGAATTTTTTAGCTGTAATCTTTATTCTTTCTTGATGTAGTTGTTTCAAATTTGACCACTCCAATGCGATTACTTGTCTGTCAATTCTCTGAGGAAGAAGTCTCCAATTATCATTAAACCGAAGTTTATAACATATGTCACCATTTGGAATGTATTTAAGGCCACGAATATCGGTTAATTTGCATCTCCTTTGCCACGGCCAGGGCGAATATTTTTACAAAACTGTACATTGCTGAATGTTTTAAAAAAATCATGGGACAAGTAAGAAACATTATATACTTCCGGAATTTTTCTTGCTGATTTGCATATTCCAATATAATCAGCAGGTACATCAATGTTTTTATTTTTCAAAGAACGCTCTATTGCGGAATGTACACTATCAACCTCCATTTGAGTATGTCCGGGCTCAAGAATTTTTTGTTCTATGATGACTTTATGTTTAATTGCTGTATTTAATAAGGCATTACTCATTCTAAAATTTCGGTTCTGGTATGTACATCCATCACTATAAATAATAATCTTCTCTGGATGGTCTTTTACACGTAGTATTTCTTTTTCAATGAAATATCCCCAAATGCTTGCAAATGCCTCCGCTGAGACTCCGCCCTCGGACTTATTCCATATAAAGCAATCTGTCTTTTTATTTTTAAGATTATAAAAGACTAAATTATGTACTTGCAGTTCTGTACGATAATAATGGCTGCTAGCTTGCGATTTGGGAGCCATTAACACTGCTTGAAAATCAACAGTGTACACATGTGATTCCTTTTCTTTGTTTCTGTTTTTCTCAGTCCTGGCGTCTTCCTTTTTTTTGGTGCAAAAGATACTCCTCAAGTGACAGATTTCCAACAGAGTATCGGACGCATTTTTCGCACTGATCTTTTTTTGGGATAAATAATCCCAAATTTCGGATATTAAAAATCTCATTGAACTTTGTTATAGAAAGGTTTTTTACACATTGTTTTGTGCACCAATCATTTACATAAAAATCGTAAACCATTTTTTGGAACTCCACTCAGGCAAAAGATATTTTTTTTTGAGTTCTTGCGCGACAATAGTGTGATTCCATTAGAGGAAGGGAATCAAAAAATGACTCAAGATTCTGTCTTTCTACTCCATAGTTCCTCTGTATGGTTTCCTTTGATTGCACTAAAGGTTTCTTTATCCATTTTAACACAGTATGGTACACAATGCTAAACGTAATCAAAAAAAAAATTTTGCACACACGCACAAATCTATTTTGTACCTTAAGTTGATATTTTATTGACTGGCTTCTTCTCGATTTAGTATCATCTTTTCGATTTCTGATTCGGACTGGGACTGATGTTTGAATTAATGTTTTTACTAACATTTTTTTGGCCGACCAATCCATTTGCCAAAATTTTTCAAATATGTCTTTTCTTTGTACATCAGTTACCTGGGAACATTTCATAGTGCCAACTTTTTTGCAGTTGCATCTCGGTTTAATTGCTCGTTGTTTTTTCACATTATATAAATCCAAGAATCTCCATGTTTTTTCCTTCCGAGGTAACGGTTTCCATTTTCTCTCAGACGTTTATTCTTTGCACTGAACCATTGACATTTAGAACTTTGTACCCTCTTTCTTCTAATCCGTGATTTGGAAGGTAATTCATACGAGTCGTCTGAATCAGTATTAAATCCATAAGGAACTAATCCAACGAGACCGTCATCATATTCCATTCTATAAGAAGCGTCATTACTTCCTCCGCTGATTAATTGCGAAGCGTTCATATTATCTATAAAAGACAGGAACATCTATAAAATAAAAAGGTTCTGAAATTATGAAAATAGAGACCGCACCTTACCTCCTACAAATGTTGGAAAAATTAGCTTTCACTTTTTATAGACAACAGGATCACAAATGTTTATTGGTGGAATAATTTTTCTAGACTGATAAAATCTTAAACTGACAAATGTCAAAAGTAAAAACCATGCAGTTACATTGAAATGCTATGACTACTTGATCAAAGCAAATATTTTCAACTTTAAATTCAAAAATGAGTGGCTAGTGCACTCAACAGAGAATGATTAAAACAAAAAGGCTGGACTTACAACTTTTTCGCTTTGTTTGTATATGTTATAGGGACTTAGAACATTTTCTTTTCAGTTATAAAAGATGACAGGGCATATATTTTTGGTGGTTTTTTTCTTCAAGCCAGATGCGTTTTCAACTTATCTTGCGTTCTACATCAAAAAATACATTTAGCCAAAAAGTGGACTTACAACCTTTACGACTTTAGGTAGCGATATATTCCCTTGTGTGCTAACTCGTTTTAGATAAAGTGGCAGCGACCTAAAACATTAGCTATGTTCTTTTTAGGTTACTTAGCTAGCATTTATATAGGAGTTACTCGGTTAGCAAGCGAATTAGCCTTAACTCGCTAAAGAAACGAGTTAGAGTTACCACACTTTTTTTTCATACAAAAAACCTACAGTGGCACATTCTGCTATACAAAAATATATGTTTTTAGTTGTGTACTCGTATAGACAAAAAATAATCAAACAAAAAGAGGTCTCGCCGGCGAATTCGTATTATGTTCATTTGACCAGATAATATAAGTGAACCTTAAAATCAATTCGAATTTAAAATTTAAGAAAATTTTACACATTCTTACAAAGCAAGTGTGACAAGTTATTGATTTATAATAGTTCTTGGTTTATTTTATTACAATTTATAGATTTTTATTGCCTGAAATTTCGACGAATTCGGCAAAGAACCCTCTGTTGTTCATTTCTCTTTGGTGTAAACAAAAATAAACAATGTTGCCATTTTACTCAGAATTTTGTTCAATCTGGCAACAGATTACCATATTGTAAACTAACTAGATAACTTAGCTAGTTAACTCAAGAGAAAACGGCTATTATTTAGTGCAACGTCAATAGGTGCACGCAGAGAAAAGATATGGTTACACTATGGTCACCGTAACACTAATATGTTCTCTACAATAAAAGCATGTTCGTCACAACCATAGTATTGTTTTTGGAATTTTATTTTGACAATAGTATGATTGCGACAATATTGCTATTGTTGAAATGTAACAATAGTATTATTGCCAAGTTTAGAAATGAAAATATGGTTGTAGCAACCACATAAACATGGTTGGTGCAACAAAAGTATTGTTGTTCAAAAATTTATGTTAACAATAATATGATTACGGCAATCATACTGTATGGTTTCGACTATGAACATAACAAAACAGGTTTTATAGAGCATACATTTTTGTGTGTGCGTATTTTTTTTGATACACAAAAAAACACATACACACGATACAGTGAATGGTTGCTGTCCATTAAAAAAACAACAACAATAGGAATGTAGTTCAAGGGATTTTTATTGTGTTTTCTTTGTTCGGTGAAATACTCTAATACCGACTGGTTCTCGTTTATTTAAAATCTGCCTGCACTTAAGTATATAGCCATTGATCATGGTAAAATCACATTCGTTACTTGGTGTCTACGGATGGTGAAGTAACATTCACCCCTGCTGGCAACTAAAAGTATTTTTGACCGTTGGAATATATATTTTTGTTTCTTGAATGAAATTTTCAGTAAAAACATGGCATCAAATCTGGCTATGAACTAATAGTAATGCAATTTAAAATAACATAGGAGTACTTAATAAAAATCTCTATTTTTGAATAACAACAATAACCAATCCTAATAAATAATTTTGGGGATTATAGTATGGTTGAGTGTGAATCATACTATGGTTGTGGGGATCATAGTATGGTTGCGTGTGAATCATACTATGGTTGTGAGGATCATACTATGGTTGTTTGAGAAACATACTATGGTTGTGAGGATCATAATATGGTTGTGGAGATAATAGTATGGTTGAGTGTGAATCATACTATGGTTGTGAGGATCATAGTATGGTTGTGAAGATGATAGTATGGTTGAGTGTGAATCATACTATGGTTGTGGGGATCATAGTATGGTTATGCGTGAATCATACTATTGTTGTGAGGATCATAATATTGTTGTGTGACAACCATATACCCAACAATAGTATGATCCTCTTCGAATATTGTCACCCCAACCATACTTTTTTTCTGCGTGTGGGATTTAGGCGAAAATAGTTGTCACCTGAAAAAGTTTTCTGTTGCACGATATTTGCTTAGCCTTAGATAGCTTTTTAGATTTTAGTAGATAGATCAGCATTGTAAGTTTCTATTAGTTTCTAGAATATTTCTGCTTGCTCAAATCTAGTACAAAACTAGAGCCGTGGTTTTCAGAAAACCGGCATTTCGGTTTTTATTTCAAACCCGTGTTCAAAAAAAACCTACTATCGGGTTTTATTTTTTAGAAAGAAAACGGCAATAACCGACTTTCCGGTTAATGCCATTCAGATTTAAAGTGATTGACCACCTTTATACACTCTGAGATTACGAATAGAGTTTTTATTACTAGCGTTTAAAATAAAACAAGTTAAAAGGCTAAAGTGGCGTGTGGCGACTATATTATACCCTGCACCAATGGATGAGCAGAAAACCCAATTGAAAGCAAGTCCTTGAACGGGCTTTAACATTACCGAAATTTTAGAAATAATGTCACATTTAAATTTGAGAATTTAAATGGGACGGATTTTCAACCTTTTGGTCCGTCACCCAAATTTAGTCCAAAAGTACTATAGAAACAAATTTTACTTTTTGGATATGTTGTTATTTGATTCCCATATGAACATTTTTACACACCAGACGACTTTTATGGTCTGTTTCCTGTACGAGTATTAAAGAGCGGGCCTGTATGGTCCAAGACTATTTGTTTGACCATAGTAATCTACTTTGCCAAATTTGCCCGAAATCGGAATTTATATGGGTGTTCTAGAGCAGTTGTATTTAAAGTTAGGATGGACCTTTGTCCTGAGGCTATACCGAACCGGGGACCGATAAAACCTATTTTTATCCAAGCTGATTACTGCATGATCGTAAAGGACAGTGCGAAACTTCATCAAGATTAGATACAATATGTGGCTTCTAAAGCTTGAATCATAAAATCGATTTAACGTACGAGTGCGGTAGAAAAATAGTATGGTTGGAATAACATTATTCGAAGAGCATCATACTATTGTTGGGTATATAGTTGAGGTACAACCAAATTATGATCCTCACAACAATAGTATGATTCACACATAACCATACTTTGTTCCCCACATCCACTGTACGAGGATTGCTATTTATATTTCGGGTCCGGCAATAAAAACACAATAACTTATCATTGGAAATGGTTTTATTGTTTCTCAAAATATTCTCCTTTAAGATCAATGCACTTGCACATGCGCTCAAACCAATTTTCGAAGCACTTTCTCCACTCCGATTGAGACACCTCCAAAACATGGTTTTTGAACGCTTCAACAGCATCTTCTGGCGACGAAAATCGTTGACCACGCATTTTTTCCTTGATGTGCGGGAATAAGAAGAAGTCATTAGGTGCCTAGTCAGGGCTGCACGGCGGATGACCCATCAATTCGACGTTTTGCCCGGTCAAAAAGGCACTGGTTTGAGCCGATGTGTAAGAGCTCGCATTGTCAGGGTCCACTATGGGTCTTTTTCTTTTGTTCGTTTTTCGAATTTCTCCGAAGACTTCAGGCAAACAAATTGTGGTGTACCACTCAGAGTTGACCGTCCTACGTTGTTCAAGCGGAACAGTCGCCAATTTTTCCGAAGAATCAAGCGACCATTTGCTTCGAGGTGCTTCTTCCGAGAACAACTTTCGTTGGATTTGGCTCGTCTTCGAAAACCCACACGGTCGATTGCGGTTTTGTTTCGGGCTCATACGCATAGATCCATGATTCGTCACCTGTGACTATCTTACAAACGTCTTATGAAGCACCGCGATCGTATTTTTTCAAAATTTTTTGCACCAAATTGTGCGGGATCCAGCGAGAACAAACCTTTTTTACGGCCAGGTCTTCATGCAATATCAAATGTATGCTGGTGGAAGAAATGCCCACGAATGCCTCTATCTCACGGTATGTCACATGACGATCTTGCATTATCAGTTCAGGCACTGCGTCAATGTTCTCTGGCACAACGGTCGTTTTTAGACGACCTTCAGTACCTTCATCTTTGAGCGTCGGCCACGATTGAATTCATTAAACCAGATTTTCACAGGGCTATAGGATGGTGCTTCATCGCCATACAAAGACTTAACTTCATCGATGCACTCTTGTCGTGATAAACGTAAGCGTTTCTATTAAAAATTTCAGTTAAACAAAGCCAAAGCAGTTTGTTCGAAAAATTATAATTTCCATATAAAAAGTACTATTATTGCATTAGATCCGTAACAAAAACATTGAACTAAACAACATAGTCAAATAAAGAAAAATTACAATCATACAGTACGATTGCCATAATCATATTATTGTTAACATAAAACCCCAAAAAACACTTTATTCGCACTAACCATATTTATATTGTTGCTACAACCAATTTCTCATTTTTTATTTTGGCAATAATACTAGTGTTACATTTTAACAATATTAATATTGCGGCAATCATGCTATTGTCAAAGTTAAATTCAATAAACAAACTGTAATTTGACTGCGACGAACGTAGTTTTATTGCGGAGAACATATTATTGTTGCCGTGACTATATAGTAACCATATTTTTTCTCTGCGAGTGGGAGCTACGATATACTTTAATATCAATAGCGTCTATTTTTTGCCCACACAACTTGATTCATTCATTACGATTGGAATATTTTTATTAAGATAATTTTATTGAGACAAAATTGGTTTAATATATGTGTGGGAGCTTTATCCTCCTCCAACACACTTCTCTCATGTGCCCAAGGCTTATCGCACTGGTTGCTATAATCTTGATATTGTAAAAGCCTGTCATTGGTAGAGAAAGTGCTCTTTTGTTTCGATATCCTACTCGCATGCCTCACGCATGTTTGATCCCACTGTTCGCAAGAACGTCCATCATCTTGCTGTATTCAGTTTTTTTCAGACTTAATAGATTTTTGTTCTTCTTTTATCAGGGCCCCTGTAAAGCGTTTTGGTGATTTTGCCGCCCGCAGTACTATTCCAAAAAGGTTTGTGAGCGACCTAAGCCTATTATTTAATTCAGCTCTCATTACTTTAAAAGGAATGGCGTTGGACATACACTGTCTGTTCAGCTAATCCTTTCCTTTCTGGTTCGCCAGAATCTGCGATGCCGTCAATGTTAGAATGTCCAGAGACCCATATGATTTCTAGGGCTCCACTTCGTTTCTGAAATGGCTGTTTATTCTTTGCACCCCAAAAGCTTTTCTGGCTATCGTTAATGACAGTCCCTTGATCGCTGCTTGATAGTCTTTGAATATCTTTATGTTAAAATCTTCATATTTGTTATTTGAGTTGTGTATTATAAGCGACTTTAAGTCATCCGATAGCGATTCCTTTTAACGAAGACCTACAAAGTTCCCTTTGAGGTCCTACCTAACTACAGGCCACATTTTTAATTCGAGTGTTTTATATGCGACCTATAACACGTGGAATTTGACTATAAAGGTCTATGATTTCATATAGCCTCAATGAAATATGTCCCTCCCGCTCAAAAAGACATATTCTAGGGATACTATTTATATTTTAGGTCTAGCCATAAATAACCAATCTTATATAATTGAAAATCGTAGCTGACATTGTAAGATTATGATGTGATGTTTGGCATAAGAAATTTTGAATTGATTAATGAACGCAACTTATTACACCGCCATCGCTACAGAAACTCATACACATACACATACATCGTCTGCATAGAATAGCCTGCTCTAATGATTGTCATCCGTTAATTTAAATTATGTCATAATTTTTCATACCCACACATACTTATAAACACATCATATACACACATGTCTCGCTACCAACACCAACATATTATCATATCCAGGCCTTCCAGGCAGTCAGAGTCTGCCAGCCTTTGATATGCATACACAAATGCATTTGCATGAGTGCATGTGTGTGTGTTAGTCTATGGCGCGTTTTTTTGGCCCTTTTCTTCTTTCATGCATTTTATTTCCGTTCATTTTTCTAGTTTTTTGTTGTTGTTTCTCCGTCATTGTCTACAAGTTTCTTCAGTTATCTCTTTGTGATGCATTTCTCATGTTGTTGCATTTGTCGGCTTAATTATTGTTGTTGCTGTTGTTGCAATTGTTGCTGTTGTTGTCTGCTTTATGACCTGCAACAATTAACACAATTTGTATGCACTTTAGTCGCCTTGACGCTTGCTCTAATGTTTGGAAAGCGTAATTTATTTGAACGAAGGCGACGTAGAGCATGATGCGCTAAGGAGTCGGTGGGGGGCGTTGAGATGGGGAGGGGGAGGTCGTGGAAAATGTGCTATTTGTGCAATTTTATTTTGTTGTTTTTTCTTCTGTGCACAGCATAAACAAATTAATTAGTACACTTGCATAGTTAAAGTTTATTGTCTGGGCACTTGTTAATTTTTCTTTTGGACATTTCGTTTCTTAAATGACTCTGTAGATGGGGCTATCGACCTCTGTAGTAGGTATGTACAGACATACTTACATGGGTATGTTATATGTAAGTACCCAGAGGCGGAAATAGGAACAAGGATATTTTCTTCTTATATGAGATTTTGATGTCCGCCGTAGAAATTGGAAAATCTTGTTGTACAGGAAATAACTAAAAGAGCCATAAGGTTCGGGCGGGGCGAATCTGTTTGTAACATAGGCTCGCTTCGGAGATACCTTATAGAAAAATTATTTTGTTTATTGCCCCTGTGACTATATGTGACGCGCAAAATAGAAAGGGACCTAAGGTTAAAAAACAGTTTTGTTCAGGAGATTTATTTTAAAGATTAGGTCCCTTTCTATTTGCGCTTAGAATCGTCGACTTAATTCTCATAAAACGCGCATATCTCTGGGAGGGAACACTTTTGGGGCATGGGATCGGTCTCATTCGATGCTCAGATGTTGTCCACATCAAAAAAAAAAAGTGAAAAGTTGATGAAAAGTTTTGTTCAGGAGAGCCATTAGAATCGTCGACTTCACTTTCATAAAACGAGCATATCTCTGGAAGGGAACACTTTTGGGGCATGGGATCGGTCTCATTCGTGCTCAGATGTTGTCCACATTAAAAAAAGGAAAAAAAATGAAAATTGATTTTTTTTACCCTTTCCCTATGCGCTGTCACATAAGACCCCTCGGATCCATTAGACTTATTCCTGTCCTTTTTTATCTTAAAAATAAATCCATTAAATCTAAGTACATCTACCTGTAGAGTACATAGGTCCGATCATATATACCCACAGAAAAAAAAGTAATTTGCTAATCGCTCTGAACTACTTAAATTCTGTTAAACGTAAAGACTTGCTGTTGCAATCACCAAATACTCGTAATCATGGCGGACATTCGGTTCGAAACACCTCAAGATGATAGCGATAATTTTACTAGGGTTCAGATTACTAACTATTCGTTTTTACTAGTGGAATGAAGTTGAAATTATTAGTTTTACCAACTGACTGTTGTGGAACCATTAGCTCTGTATACAATTGATCGCTGGTACCAACATTTAGTAATGACAACCAACATACGAGTTAGTTTTTAGACGCATCTTAACACACTCCAGCATGAATGATGAAAGCAAATAAAGTAATAAAAAAATGTATGTGGCGAAACTTCAAGTTTGAATGGAATGAAAAGCAAATCATTGAAAACGTTATTGAAATATCTCGTCTAGAGGATTTGACAACAAAATTACTTATTTATGACTTCGATTTATTAATGTTAAGCGAAGTTAAATCTCATTAAAAGCAATTAAATTTATTAGGAACGCCGCAACTACTGAAAATTGTAGTGCTAGGGCGTTCCTAATAGTATACAGTAGACGCAACCGCAGCCCTTAGATTGACAAAAAGATTCGGTTGTGACAACGAATCTGTTCTCTGTGTGTATTATATTATATTATGCGAGCGGACCCGGCGAACTTCGACTCGCCTCAATTTAACGCCTTCAGATAAACTCCAGAGTGATAATAAAACACAGATAGTTCAAATTTTAATGCGATTTATTTGGATAGAATCAAAATCAGTAGTGAGCGAATGATCAACACTATTTTCTAATTTGTTTTTCGGCGCAAAAACAAACAACGACGACGGTTTCCCAACACGCGAACAGGCAACGTACAGCTGACCGTGCGAAAAACAGGGAAATTCGAGATTAATCCCACAGACTTCCAACTATTGGCCTTGCGATTTATCGAACGGGGGAACTGAATCCGCTTTTATTGGAATGAAAGTTCAGTTGAAATAACCGGAATTTGTGGCATAAAAACTCCCCTCCTTTCAATTTGCCCTTGATGATCGTCGCTTAATTCACACTGTTTATCAGTATCTTGACGGACAACCGATGATTCAGATTCCGAAACATGATTACGACGATACCAGCTTCAGCTGTAAATTATGCATCGGAGTTCCTGGCACGAGTTTTAAAATTCCGTCGGATACCTAATCAAATCGAGATTTTTATAATTTTGTGCAATGCCGGGGAACACTTTGGTGGTGAGTTCATCCTTCGACTATGTGAACTCGCAAAAATTTGACGGGAACGACTGCAGTACAGAGGAAACATCAACCGGAATTTTTTGTCACGCCAGCATTTGTCTCGAGAATTCAAGAGCCGATAAGTCGTTCTGTAACGCGTTGTAGTCAATTTCAACCTCTTGACATGCCGCCACAACGATTTTAGGCAGGCATTAAGTTTATTAACAGCTGTAGATTTTGGGATGACGGGAAGCGTTTGACGAAAATCTTCGGGATTAAGTTCATAGCCCCATCAAATTGTCTCAAATCACCTCGTAAATCCTTCATCGTTTGGTCAACTGCCTACAAAGCTCGCTTATGCGCCATCGTGTATACATACCACATAATGATTTTTCATTCTCGCATCAATTTCGCTGTCGCTGAATTCTTGGCCATTGTGCACGTTGGCTTGTCTGCCGTGAAAAGATTTATTGCCAGCTTTAAAGCCGAATGTGTAGGTTGACCGAAAAGTAATTGTGGAATAATTGCACACAAAATTTCATACTAAAAATCAGTTTTCTATTTTGCCAATTTCCCGACTTTTCCGGCCCGGCCGTTCTCAATTTATGAATTACTATACATTTTTCACAACATTTTTATATATACTTATATAAGATAGGAAATAAACTATTCCGCTTTAGTTTCTTGAAATTTTTGGTAATATTTCGAACCCTTGCCGTTAACAACTTCAGTGATACTTTGGGCAATTTGAGCTGCAGTTTATCGGCTTCTACCAATGTAGCGCATAAAAAACACAGATTTGTTGCCACAACCAAGTTTTTTGCCAACCAAAGGGTCGCACGTACTATTTAAGTATTTTATTGCTACAACCGAATGTTGATTGGGTACACAGAAATTTCAGTAGTGGAACTAACAGTATCGGTTGAAGAGGCAAAGTATCGGCGACCCTAACTAATTAGGAAGCGTAGTACACTAAGGGTTGTCTGGCGCCATCTGACGTTTCCTTTGGAAAGTTTGAAATTTTTTAGCATAAACGTACTCAGAAAGTTTTAATGAACGACCATCATTTGTGTTGTTTACAGTGATTTGAAAAAAAATAATTTGGAATTAACTCGTGAACATTTTCATGCGATCATTTTTCACAACTTTCGACGTGGATTATCACGACAAGAGTGCATCGATGAACTTAAATCTTTGTATGGCGATGAAGCACCATCCTATAGCACTGTGAAAAACTGGTTTAATGAATTCAAGACTCTCGCTCAAAGACGAAGGTCGTCCAGGGTTGTCTGGCGCCATCTGACGTTTCCTTTGGAAAGTTTGAAATTTTTTAGCATAAACGTACTTAGAAAGTTTTAATGAACGACCATCATTTGTGTTGTTTACAGTGATTTGAAAAAAAATAATTTGGCAAAAAAATGGAATTAACTCGTGAACATTTTCATGCGATCATTTTTCACAACTTTCGACGTGGATTATCACGACAAGAGTGCATCGATGAACTTAAATCTTTGTATGGCGATGAAGCACCATCCTATAGCACTGTGAAAAACTGGTTTAATGAATTCAAGACTCTCGCTCAAAGACGAAGGTCGTCCAAAATCGGCCGGAGAACATTGATGCCGTGCGTAAACTGCTAATGCAAGAACGCCATGTGACATACCGTGAAATAGAGGCAGCCTTCGGCATTTCTTCCACCAGCATACATTCGATATTGCATGAACACTTGCCCGTAAAAAAGGTTTATTCTCGTTAGATCCCGCACAATTTGACAATCGCTCAAAAAAAGGCTCGTGTCGATTGGTGCAAAGAAATTTTAAAGAAAAAAAAAAACGTCAACCGACGTTTATAAGATCGTCACAGGTGACGAATCATGGATCTATGCGTATGACCCCGAAACAAAACAGCAATCGACCGTGTGGGTCTTCGAAGACGAGCCAAATCCAACGAAAGTTGTTCGTGGAAGAAGCACTTCGAAGCAAATGGTCGGCAAAACTGGTCATGTGGCGACAGTTCCGCTTAGCAACGTAGGACGGACAATTTTGAATGGTACACCACAATTTGTTTGCCTGAAGTCTTCAGAGAAATTCGAAAAACGAACAAGAGAAGGCGAATCATGACAATGCGAGCTCTCACATATCGGCTCAAACCAACGCCTTTTTGACCGGCCAAAACGTCGAATTAATGGGTTATTCGCTGTGCAGCCCTGACTTGGCACTTAATGTCTTCTTTTTAGTCCCGCACATCAAGAGAAAAATGCATGGTCAACGGTTTTCGTCGCCAGAAGATGCTGTTGAAGCGTTCAAAAACCATGTTTTGGAGGTGTGGAAAAAGTGCTTCGACAATTGGTTTGAGCGCATGCAAAAGTGTATAAATCATGCTGGAGAATACTTTATAAAACAATAAAACCATTTTTGATGATAAAAATTCGCATTTTCATTATTAGGCCAGAAATATATATAGCAGCCCTCGTAGAACTTAATTTGTACATGTATTGGTTGTTGTTACAGATTACCGACAATAATTACTCTTTCAATTCGGGCGTCAAAACCAACATTTCTTAACTGCACCAATGGTTATGTTTTATTTATTCGATTATTTAACCGAAATAATAATGTATTTTTTAATTTTTATATTTAACGATTTGAAAATATGTTTTCTGTTATTTGAATTATAAGTATGTTTTTTAAAACTTGATTTTAACTTTCGAATCTGATAAAATGCACAAGTGGGACGATTTTTTGCATCAAATTGGTAAATGGGCAAAAAAAAATTAAATTTTCGTTTCAAGTGTCGAAATATTTTAAGATAAAGCTAATTACAATAATATATTATCATATATTATATAATATATTATCATATATTATATAATATAATATATAATATATTATCATATATTATATAATATATGATAATATATTATATTATTTAAGTAAAGTAAAGTGGAATTTTAAACCTAAATATTTCCGGCTATTTTAGGATAAATGTGACAAAAAAAACTCAAATAAATGTTCGAAGTATTGTCTAAAGATGTGCTAAGAAATGTAGTCTTTCGTATCGGTCATATATCGTGGGTTATTTAAAAAAAAAAGTAGATGAAAAAAAAATTTATTTTATAAGTCGTCCCTCTGTGTCGATTTTGGTTTCAATTCTGAGCATAACTTATTCATTAAATTTAATTACAAAATGTATTTTTTTTAAAAAATACATTTAAAAAATACATTTCTTGAAAAAAGAACGAAAACGAAACTCAATCTTAGAGAAAGGATGTTAAAATAAACTGCATCACGAAAATCGCTAACACTAGGGAATAAATACTATTTTTTAACTAATTTAATATAGTATAGAGTAGCAAAATTGAAATTTCCCTGGTCCATAGAAAATAACTCGGACCTACGAGTGCCGTCCATTTGGGAAATTACTAAAATCACTTAAGTCTTTCATTGCCAGAAAATACCATTCATCCCCTGGGAAAGTCCGAAGTTTTTTTTAGTGTATTATCCCAGCAAACCAAACGTTCAGAATTCGGTCAGAATTCCGCACGACAATCGGCAAAATGTTTCTATTTCGGATCAGAATTCATACCGAGTTCGTAACGAAAAACATATGAGAGGGTTGACAAGAATTCTGAATTACTTCTCTGAAAAAAAAATCCTCAGCAAACCGAACAGAATTCGTAACGATTTCGGTAAGAATTCTTTATAGAGTTCAGATATTGTTCAGAATTGTCTGATATCAGACATTGTCGTGAAATTTGGTTAACTGAGATGTTACAACAGCGAACTACACAGGGTTTGGTTCCGACAAAAAATGTCACCTGTTGTCACCGCCAATTATTGGTACCAAAATAATATGTACTTAATAATTGGGTGATTGTCACAACCACCAGTTTTGGCAACCAATAGTTTTACGGAATTCGCATAGTACAACCGACTTATTGGTTGTAAGTATCGTAATATTGTTGTAGCTATCATTTTATGGTGTGTCGAAATATTAAACTATCA